>JAMQGT020003063.1:0-36678 GCA_024447675.2 Pterophyllum scalare | reverse complement strand
AGGGAGGCAGTGCAGTGTCTTCCACTAGTATTGCAGAGGGCTCACTGGCCAGAAAATCTCTGTTTAAAAAGCATTTCCCAACTTAAGGCACTTTCACAGTGATCCAGTTGAATCCTACACTGACAGTAGCTTAGGAGCAACAGTGTATCAGTCAGGTGCTAAGGTGATGTGCATGTTTAACCCATGTCTACAGTGGAGACATTTCTCTTTTGGGCTGTTTTGCAAAGTCTTGCTTGTGTTTTTAGTGCTTTCAGTGGTCTGAAAGGAAAGGCAGAAACATGTGTTCAGCCCTCTTTATTGCTTTCAGCTTCCCATTCTGTCTCTACCCATCTTCATTTCCCTTAGCTGCAAAATTTATTCCTTCTCTTATCTCCTTCTGACACTACGCCGATATCAGGTTAAAGCATTAGACGTTTAGAACTTCCTGTTAATGCTGTAGAAATAATTCCATAGTCATTAGCTCATATATCCTCCAGCCTGTGTTCTCGATTTCATAACTCAGACAAACACACATTCTTCTGGATGTCGCATCGATTCAGGTTCGTACACGTTTCAAGTGTTTGTGTGTTTGCCTCAGCTCTGCATTAAAGATAAATTGCTCATCGATTTTAATCAGACCTCATGTGGTTTTCAGATGTTTTATCTTTGCTGGGCAACACGCACAAAAACCAACACTCCACTCCAGGCTCAGTGTGCCAGGGGTGTCAGACCGAGCCATAAATCACTGGTGGATCATTCTTTCCAGATCCTCTGCTGAAACCATATGTGTGTGTGTGTGTGTGTGTGCTTTGCACACTGCAGCCAAGGATTGGGTTGATCATTTTTGAAATTTGGAAATATCAGCTCCATTTTAAGTCAGATTAAAAAAGTTTTTGATAAAGATTGTGATTAATGCTTCAGTTTGTAAACAGAAGAATGATGTTACCCAGTTACTGATGCTGCGTCTGCACTGCATGTATCTGTACTTTTAAGATTAAGTTACATTAGTGTTACAATCATGCTGTGTCTTGTGTGTGCAGGAACTCCAGTATAAAATATAAATATTAAATATGTCAGGATGTGTTTAGGTTAACTTTCAGTTTACTTTCACTCATATCGGTACAGTGTGTCATTACCCCTACCCCTACACCCTTTTCTTTCTCTCTCTGTCCCTCTCTTTTCTCGGCCTGGAATAGCAGAACTCATCAGGGTGGTAATAAAACACAGGTGCACTTTTATAACACTCTGCTTTCTGGCAGCTGGATACCAGACTTAGAATATGTCCAAAACAAAAAAAAAGATTTTAGATAATCTCGGAGGAGTGAGAGAATTTGCTTCTGTCTGCCCGGATAGACCAGATGGGTGAAGATTTAGTGTCCCTCCACATACCAGGTCCAACTATTGAGCAACAACCAAATGTTGCATGCACCATTTTCAGATTTCTGTGCTTTAATATGGGTATGTGGAGTAACTGCACTTAACAGCATTACATTCAAAGACCACTTCAGGTCTAGCTGTAGTACGTGTGTGTGTGTGGGGGGGGGGGGGTGTTGGTAGAATGAGGATTAGTTTCTCTCAGTACCAGCACTGAGCTGTCATGCATGTTTGGCTTTATTCAGTAGGAGAATCTTTTGTGTTTGTTTAAGGCAGCATCTGTTTACTGTGAAACTGTGTATCCCCCCCCAACACACACACACACACGCAGTACTTTAGGTTTTATAATACAATCACATGTTTTTATTTGTCATACTTGTATTTATTACAGTGGGACATCAGGTCTTTTCTTACTTCATTCATTTGCTACACTCATGTGTATATATACTTAAATATGAGCTTATACCCCCCCCCCAAAAAAAACAACAACAACAACAAAAAAACACCCTTTAATAAAACTCCAGGCCAGTTTGGAGCAGATCTCCTTTTAATTTAATCTGCTTCAGATTGAGTGTTTATATGAGGTCAGTCCATTTGGACTAAGTTCATTAGGTGGTGTAAACACAGTTTGTGCATCGTCTTTGTGCCTTAGCTGACTCAGTTTTTACAAATGTGCTAATGTGGTATGATGAAACATGATCAGATGGATGAATGAGCCTGTTGTTCATGTGATCAAAGACCGGTGACACAAATCAGTGTCACTTTATTTATTTCTTCCTTTGCTTTGTTTTTTTTTTTGTTGTGTCCTCCCTTTCTTCCTGTTTTGCTCTGAAATTTATCCAGTGCAGGATGACAGGATGTGTGTGTGTGTGTGTGTGTGTGTGTGTGTGTGTTCTGCTTAGTACACAAATGGAGAAAGTATGCTCCTTCCTATGTCTCCATGCTGCTGTGTGTGAGTGTGTGTATGAGAGAGCGTGTGTGTGGTCTGACTGCGTGTCATTTGCACCTCGCCTTGGCACTGCCATCGATTTCTTTCCACTGTAGCTTCCTGCCTGCAGCCCAGATCCAGCATTTCCAGCAGCAACACTCACACTCCAGCCGTCCCTCTGACTCCCCCTTCCAACTTCGCACCGTCTAGCACACCTCATTCTCATCCACTCCGTCCGTCAGGACTGCCAGACCACAGCCTGTCTCATTCATTAATCATCAGCACTGAGAAGGAACAACGGAGCAGTCAGACGAGTTAGAGGAAATAGAGAAAGGTGGCAGGAATGACAAGTGTAAAGAGGTTCAAGGGTCAAAGATGAAACCTGAACCTCAAGAAAATGAAAAACTGATGCTGACATAATGATGATGATTAAAACTCTGCCTGCTTTTTTTTTCTTCTTTTTTCCCCAGATTCCGTTCTCTCTGGTGCAGTTTCCACTCTGGGAATATTTAAAGGTATGCATCTCTGTCTTATTTTATTCCCTTTGCATCTTTATAGCTTATCTATTTTATCTGAGTAGCATCATTTGCAGTGATTACTCCCAGTGTTAAATCCATTGTACAGTTATAATTCCATGCTTACACTCTGACACATTTACAGCAGGCTCACCCTCTGCATTCCCCTGTATCACTGTGCTGGCAGGCCAAAATGGGACTTTACACCCCGGTTTAATGGCTTGTCAGGACTGTCATCAAACCAGCCTTTCGATTTATCGCGAGCTCTGAGTATAGCTGTTGCTCCGCTTCTAGCTTTTTTATCTTTTTTTTTTTTTTTTGCTTCCTCTCTTTCTTAATGTCTTTTTCTCCCCCATGTCTCTGCCTCTCCCCCCGCATTTCATTGTGTGGCCCCGAACACATATAAAAAGCCATTTCTCTTTGAAAAGATGGCGTTTTGTTGGAGTGACATCATGTCTCAAGGGCGCGAGAGGCGGCCAGTCAAACATTCCATCAATGTTGGGAGCTAACGGCCGAGCAAAGGCGAACAATACACTGCACAGCTGTGTGTGTGTGTATTTATGTGTTTCTGTGTGTTTGCGAGAGTTAGATTTTGTCATTCACAAGTGTCTCTTTTGTCCCTCAGTCAAAGGCCTTCTCTCTCCAGGCCATCTGGACACGTCCGTTGGTGGAGAACTGAACTGCTGGAATCTGGACCTCTCCTCTCCTTTCTTCCTCTCCTCTCCTCTCCTTTCTTCCTCTCCTCTCCTCTCCTTTCTTCCTATCCTCTCCTCTCCTTTCTTCCTATCCTCTCCTCTCCTTTCTTCCTATCCTCTCCTCTCCTTTCTTCCTATCCTCTCCTCTCCTTTCTTCCTCTCCTCTCCTCTCCTTTCTTCCTCTCCTCTCCTTCTTCCTCTCCTCTCCTCTCCTCTCCTCTCTTCTCCTTCCTTCCTCTCTCTCCTTTCTTCCTCTCCTCTCTTCTCCTTCTTCCTCTCCTCTCTTCTCCTTTCTTCCTCTCCTCTCTTCTCCTTTCTTCCTCTCCTCTCCTCTCCTTTCTTCCTCTCCTCTTCTCTCCTTTCTTCCTCTCCTCTTCTCTCCTTTCTTCCTCTCCTCTCCTCTCCTTTCTTCCTCTCCTTTCCTCCTCTCCTCTCCTCTCCTCAGTTACAGTGGCAGGCTAGCCAAGAAAACAGATGAAAAAACAAATGTTTGCAGGCAAGCAGGTTATTACTGCTGTTCCTTTAGTGACCACCAAGATGTTCAGAGGAGTTCTCAAACAAAAATAAAGTGATTTAGTTTTGAAAAATGCCAAAGTGAAGGAATTTGAGAGAGAGTACATGTGTGTGGCATGGTCTCCCATCTGCTTCACGGCATAATAATGTGCTACGTTATGGCCTTTTTTTTCTCTCTCTTCTTTTTAATTTCACACCGAGCCAGCACAGCTGCCAGAGAGGAAAAAGAGAGGAAAATGAGAAAAACCAACCGACCCAGTGCTGTTGTCCAGTCATAAAATGGGTGCGCATCTAAATATCTGTATATCACAGAGAAGCATATTCCAGACAGAAGTAGCCAGGGAGTAAATCACGAGGGAATCGGTCACTGCAGAGAGATTTAAACCCTATCCACACCAGACTGCAATATCCATGTGAATAATTCTCACAGCTCTTTCACACATTAATTTCACAATATTGTGGTTTTCACTCAGTTGTTTTCCCAACAGCAACTGCAGAGTAAAGCTCACAGTTTGCTCCATCTGTTCTGACCTCAAAAATAACATTAGCAAAACAGGAGGGTGTAACACTTTTAGGTTATGATTGAACACCGACTTAGAGCCACAAAAAAATCCAGGGAATTTGGAGTCAAAGGCATGAGGGAGCTCAAAACGAGCCAGTGATGTATAGTATTGTGCAAAAGTTTTGAGTCATTTCTCCTCGTTTCTTTATATTTTTCTTCCAGACATTTTTGTAATTTCTTAAGTGATTTTGAGCAGTAGTTCTCCAGTTTTTCTTTGGACATTGGCTGCTTTTTCACTCATTTTCAGTCCAGGCCTTGAAATTTGACTATTTTCAGAGGAATTTTTTTTTTGTTTGTTTTGTTGCTGTGAACCACTGAACACACACAGCTTTGAATCATTAAAGCATAAAAAAGGCACATAACCAAAGGGATGAATCAGTGCTGTCTACACATAACAGAAAACTCAGCAAAGAACCAGTTGATAAAAATGCCATCACAGCTTGACAGACATAAAATAATTTTTGCTTCAACAAGGTGATTCCCAAAGAGCTATCAGCTGAAAACACAGTGTGCAGTGTATCCTTAAAAAACTGAGGAACCTGGACAAGTACGATGACCTCCCCAGGCCCTGATCTTGACTTTACTGAAGCAGTGTGGGATCATCTTGACACAGAACACTAGAAAAGGCGGAGAAGAGCCGTGAATGTCCTTCAAAAAGCCTGGAGAATTATTCTTGCAGACTAGTTAAAGAAATTGCAAGAAAACTGCCTCAGAGTTCAGGCTGTGTTGAAGAATAAAGGTGGTCACACCAAATTGAGTTTCAAGCTGGTTAGAATTGCCCAAACTCTGTTTTGCCTTGTATGCTGATATGTAAAAAAATGAGGGGTGGCTTGAGACTTTTGCACAGCACTGTATAATATCAAAAGGCAGACATTCTAACACACGTGTGCTATACAAAGACCCGCCGCCCTCTTTCCTGTGGGAAGGCAACCAGGTGCAAAGGCTGATCCTGACACAAGGGTTCACAGGTCAAAAAGTTTGTTTTCCCAGGTTTACTCCTTATTATTTATTCATGAAACGGGTAGTAAGGGAGGGGGGAGAGTCGGAATGGGAGCGAAACAGAGGAATCCCCCAGTGTGAGGCCTTTGATGTGGAAAACAAAATCTCCTTTTTAATCTGCCCTCTAATGAAATACACGACATCCCCTGAGCTCATCCACACTGTCTGCTGTTCCTTCTTTCTTCCTTTTCTTTGTGTTTACTTGTTTGCGTTTGCACGCACATGCACACACATGGTCTCTGCAAGGTCCGCACGTGTGCGGGAAAGGAGGAGAATAAGATAACCTGAAACACATTCAGCTCACAAAGTGGAGAAGAGACAAAGAAAATATTAGTAATCACTCCATGCTGTTGCTCAATTGCTCTCACTGAGAAGTAATCATAGCTTGCAGCCCCCCGAGGCAGCACAGCTGTCCACATGCATTTTATACACAGGCTAACCTCGCAGACTTAGCCTCCTTGCCCCCTTTGCCAAAACTGGTGAGGGGAGAGAGTAGCGAGACGGTCTCCCTTCCCATCATGACTTTAATCTCAAAACAAAAACATCAGGTGGTTTCAGTCAGTAGCCACTTTTGAACTGTGAGGAGTTTTATGCACAGTAAGTATTTGGAAAATACATTTGTCCTGATTGTTTATATAATTCAAAAAATATATTCTATTGATAAAATTCTGTTAGCTTTTTTCTGGTTTAAGTCAAGTGTAGCTTGGCCTGTAAAATAACTTCTTTTTTTTTTTTAGATCTCTAGCTTTAATGGAAAGGTTTAGACCCTATGTTCAGGCCTTTGTAACTTCCCCTTTGGCGAGTACTAAGAGAGGCTTTTAGTGGCTGGTGAGTCACTCGATTCTCCTTTGAGGTATTTACAGATATGTATTTTTTTTATCTTGGATGTTGTAAAGCCCATGCAAGCCTCAGCTATGTGTTTTAGAGTCATTATAGTGTTACAGGAGCTACCTTCTCTTCAGCTTTTTTTTTTTTAACCATTGATATATTTGCTGCCAGAATTTGCTGATATTTAACAGAATATATGTTCTTTTGTTTGTTGTGAGTTAGCCATGGTGCTAGCAAGCTAATTAAGGTATAAAAGAGCCTGTTTATTATTATTATTATTTTGCAGGGTTCTCAATTCCTCTTTGTCTGTAATCTTGCTGAAAACATTGAAACAAATATTTCAGTGCCTGTTCAATGCCTTTAACACAGTAACAGACATTTTTACTGGTTCTTAGTGTTTTATATATCAGTGTTCTACAAAAATATATAATGAATAAAATGGCAAAATGTTTTGTGCATTCATTTGTGGAAAGCCTCAGCTGTACATGTATATTTAGTTCTGTGCACTTAGTTCTAAATGGCAAATATAGTGGGCATTGTTTAAGCATGAGTGTCTATGCTGCCATCATATTGATTTTTAAACTCCTGGTGTAAAATATTGTAATGTCATTTAAAAATAATACTGGATATTTGATGACCTGTTGTACATGCATGATGGCATCTAAACAATATGTGTCAAGCATAATGGAGCGGAAACACTGCAGCATGTTCTCTTGCCTCCCCTTTATCCCACACCGCTTCTTGGGAAACAAGTAGCATGACATCACTGGGGAGAAAAGGCAACACAAAAATAGCCGGACAGCACATTTCCCAGCTGTGGGCTCTAAAGCCCAGACCAGACCAGGGTTCACAATATGTTTTCAATGTGTCTGATAGCTCCCACTAACTGCAGTCTTCTCTCCCTCTCTTTGTTTCTCTCCCCATTTTCTTTCTCTTTCATCATCCTCCTCTATCTATAACCCTCTCTTTTCTCTCTTGACATTTCTTCTCTTTCTCCCAGACTCTGTGGTCGTCGAGGCAAGGTCACACGCTCTACTCTTGGCAGTCAGCAGTGTGCGGAGCTGTTGCAGGTGCAGGGGATTATATGCTGCTTTGGGAAAGAGGAGGAGGGGAGGGAAAGGGGGAAGGAAGGAAGGAAGGAAGGAAGGAAAAGTTTACCCAAAACTGCGTTCATGTAAGGTTTCTCAAATGTGAGCTCTGCAGACAAATCCCACCCTCACCTGATTTGCCAAAGAGGAAAAATAATTACAGAATTTATCTTATGCAATATTAGCAGGTGGCATTAAACTGGCAGTCCTCGGTGCATTGATCCTGGATTGTTTCCACAACAGAAAAAGTCTCATTATCACAGTTCTCGACTCATTCAGCCAGTGAACATTATTCCACAGCAGACTTTATGGTTCTGTCTTCGCCTGGATGAGGTGATACGCAGACAACCAGAGGGAAAGATGGGAGAGATGAGGTGGAGCAGCTTCTGGCCATGAGCCCCTACAGCTTTGTGACGTGTAGATATATTAATATAATTTAAGTTAAAAAAAAAACATTGGAACATCTCACGACTCATTAGCTTCGTTCAAGCCACACACAAGAAAGCATTTTGCTTTCAAAACTAAAGCAACTTCTTCTTCTTCTTTTCTTCAGCTCCATAACAGAGGAGGCAAAGCAAGGCAGTGGTAAACAGGACCTAACAGCTCAGAAACATTTTGAAGGCATTAAATGAACAGTGAGGATATACCTTTAGCTAAAAAATGAAGATGCACCATCTTTATCCCAGATCTGGGAATTCTTTTGTTATAGCAAGACACAACGAACATTTTCAGGAAGTAATACATTTTTCTGCAGCACATATTATGTTTGTAATTAAATGTAGGCTTTCAATTATTTTGCATTCTGTTTTTGTAAAGTTTTTTCTTTCTTTTTTTTAACTGTTCCAACTTTTTGGAAACATCGATGAATTAGAGAATAAATGGGACTATGAAAAAGGGGTTCATACTAAATAGTTTGTAAAAGTGATTCTCAATTATAATTTTTTAAAAACCTTTATTTATGTATTTATTTATTTAAATAGTGACTTTCAGTACTTGGGCTCTACATAATCAGTGTAATGCAGACCCAGGGGCAGCGCCGTAGCGCTGTCCTCCTTCATGAAAGAAAATCTGTCACACCATCTGTCTTTCCACCCAATCCTACATTTTTTGTGATGAAAAATCAAAACCCCAATCTAAATACGTATCTCAGTAATAGAACAGTTCTGCTGGCCAGTCCAGGGAGAATTTATTGGACTTTTACAGCTTTCAGTCCATAACTCTTAAAATGCTACAGCGTGCCAGACAGGACAGGAAGATGGAGGTTAGGTGCTCTGGGGGTGATAGGGAGATTGAAGTGGGGCTGATGGAGAGAAAAAGTAATGGCCCTGAGGAACTAGAACATGGCACTGGGCCATCCCCCACCTGGACTATGTCCTCAGTGGAAAGAAGATGAGAAAGAGATGGCAACAGATTGGAGATATATTTGCTTCAAAAGAAATAAACATGACTAAGCATGCTTCCAAGGACTCAGACTTTCTTGTAATTGTTGAAGTGGTGTTGAGTTCTCCAGACGTTCTGAAGGTCTTTCAAAATTGTTCTTTGGATATTGGCTGCTTTTTCACACAAAAACACGTCATTTATTCCAGTTTCTTTAGATGAATCGACAAAAATACCAAAGATAACATTTTGAATGTTATTTTTGCACCAACAAGGTGATTCCCAAAGAGCTATTAGCTGAAAATGTATCTCAACATATCTTGGACTGAGAACAGAACAAAAAGCAGCAACATCCAAAGAAGAGCAAGAAGCCTAGAGAACTATTCCTGAAGAATACTTAAGGAAATTGCAAGAAAGCATAAGAAGAATAAAGGTGGTCACACCAAATGTTGACTTTAAAGCTCGTTAAAATTCTGCAAACTTTCTTTTTACCTCATATGCTGTGTTTCCACATTTGCACGTTTCAATAAATCGCTGCACCTAATTCCTCGGGAAATATAAAGGAATAAGGAGTGGCTCAAGACCTTTGCACATTACTGTTAAATACAGCAGCATTACAGCAGTTATTATGTTTGAGAACATGCATTTGCAAAGAGAATGGGCAGTCTGAGATAAATGGGAGAGGCGGGGCGTTGGGGTGGGGTGGGTCCAGGGTAGGAGTCAAGTTCACGTCCCTCCGTGACCAAGCTGCTATCCAAAAGGGATCCTCAAGTTTCAGTCACTTCCCCTTACACTGCACTTCACACAGTCTCTCTCTTACGCATACATAATCTGCTTGACACTGAAAATGCTCACACAGGCGCGTTTAATCATCTCAGATATCTCTATGAGTATCCTACACTGACTTACGGCAGCTTTGACCCTGTACAGACACAATCATGTCACTCGCCTTCATCCCATGTTGGGGTTTTTTTTTTTAATACATGTGAGATTTATTGGGATAATTC
The DNA here is from genome assembly GCA_024447675.2 of Pterophyllum scalare. NCBI lineage: Eukaryota > Metazoa > Chordata > Actinopteri > Cichliformes > Cichlidae > Pterophyllum > Pterophyllum scalare. Next base: position 26,813 of record JAMQGT020003063.1, on the reverse strand, counting down.
TTTACTGCTAACAAACAACCGAAGCGTGCTACAGTAAGACGGCTGTAGTGTTTTATTCTTAACTTCTCCCCCTCCCACCACGGAGAGCAACCATTAACCACACAGATCCTGATGTTTTCCTGCAGCCCCGGCGCTCTTACAGTCAGCGGCCCAGATAGATATGTTTACGAAGAACAGTTGCTATGTTTGTGGCAGTGACACACACATAAAACACACTTTCTCACTTATACACACTCTTCCGCTCACCGGAGACACCTCTGGATTTTGCTGCCTGTCCAGCTACCCACCTGGAGTGTTGGAGGGAAGTTGGGGTGTAACTTCTCTATAAAGCTCATAGGAGTGTGTGTGTGTGTGTGTGTGTGTGTGTGTGTGTGTGTGTGTGTGTGTGTGTGTGTGTGTGTGTGTGTGTGTGTGTGTGAGAGAGTGTGTGTGTGTGTGTCTTTTGCATGCATGTGCATATAATCAGGTGTGTGTAAAGCTCGGGGGAAGGCGTGGGTTGGACGAAGCAGTAGGAAAGGGGGAGGTGGGAATAGAAGTGTGTCTCTGGTTTTTGTGGTCTAATAACAGTGGAAGGTCTGGGACTTGGAATATTATGATTTTATGAAGTTAATAGAGTTGAGGGCCAATAGTTCCTGTGTTTATTGCTGAATTAATACATTACTGTAACTGTGGTTAAGTAATTGGACTTTTTATAGGTTTTTTTAATATTTAAAGGCTGTTCTGAGAGTAGAGAGGGTCTTTTTTTATGTTTGCACCTTGCTGAATGTGTTTGTGTATCTTTTGTAGGTGCGGTAGCTGCATTTGTTACCACTCCTCTTGACGTGGCTAAGACCAGGATCATGCTTGCAAAGGTATACACACTTTAAACACGGCCACACAGAACAACGCCTCCTCTGGCAGCGACTTTTAAACACTGCTGTCAGGTGATGCCTCGCAGGCAGGGAGCTGAGCGGCCCCGCAGCCTGAGCACATTTCAACAGTGTCGGCATGCGGGACAGAGCAGGCCGAGGTAGCGCTGGGACATTAGTGACGAATACACGCTCATATATCACCTCATCTGGAATATGGACCATTTTGGGAAGAGGGTGTTTGTGCACATGGTTAGTGTTAGAGCGTGGACACGTTGCTACTTCAGGAGATTTTCCATCTCGCGGCTGCTTGTCACTGAGAGGTGAAGCAGAAGTCCGTTGTCCCTCCGGTTAACTCCCCCACTTTGTCCGTCTTCTAAAACGACTCCCCTCCCCCCGTCTTCTGTTATTCCTCCTCTTCCTCCCTCTCTTCATCGCCTTTTTCTCTTCTGGCTTGCTCTAACTGTACGTCTGGCTTCCCTCACTATGTCCTGCGTGTGTGTGTGTGTGTGTGTGTGTGTGTGTGTGTGTGTGTAAAGGGTAGTGAGTTCAGAGTAACCTCAATCAGCCCCCCACAGACACACACACACACACACTGTCCTTGGAGAAGACACAGTGTTCCATTCCCACCTCGTCCTAACTAATGAGATACTGGAATTAACATAAGACTCCGACAGTCCTGATCTCCTGTGAGAAGCCGCTGGCTGTAGGTGGAACAGCGTGTTACAAAAGCTTCCTGTAAACATTATCTGAAACACAGCTGCTGTAATTTAACCACCAGCAAAGGACTTGGGCTGCATCGAGTTTCAGTTATAACTTTATAAGGCCAAGTTTTTGATTCACTAAAGGCACCACAGGTGAGCTTAGAGACAGCCCTCCATTGAGAATGAAACAAGAACATGCTGCTATAATAACTGCTTACACTGTCAGGCTGGAGGCTGCTGTTTTAAAATCCATCCACAGTTCGCTTTACTAGAAGGGTTCAATATACGGATTCATCTCAAACATCTCAAAAAGGTCAACATTCATATGTTCTTTATTCATTACACATAAAGTGAAATACTTTTAATTCGTATAGTTATGGCTTGTTGGTCATGGAAATCAGCATTAGCATATGTCCTAGGACCAGTCAGAAACAGAAATGTCCAACTTCATTAAATAATTGTTTAGTGCTGCTTTACCATGAATGCACCAATACTGTGTGGCAAGGCAGGGATCAGCATGTTGCTCAGACCTGCTACCGTTTGGTCGTAGGTGTGACGTCCTGCTGGAAAAGGAAATCAGCATCTCCATAAAGCCGGTCAGCAGATGGAAGCATGAAGTGCTGAACTTCAAACACCTTTTAATTTTAAGAAATACACCATATTGCCAAAAGTATTCAGTTGTCTGCCTTCACACGCATATGAAAATGAGTGATGTCCCATTCTTAATCCATAGGGTTTAATATGATGGCGGCCCATTGTTTGCAGCTATAAGAGCTTCAGCTCTTCTGGGAAGGCTTTCCACAAGATTTAGGAGTGTTAGTGGGAATTTTTGACCATTTTTTTAGAAGCACATTTGTGAGGTTAGACACTGATATTGGATGAGAAGGCTTTTTTTTTTTTTTTTTTTTTTAAATTACTGAATAAAAAAAAAAATCATATCATGATGGCTTTGTTGCTTTTCCTGTCAGTCAACTTATCATCCAGTGGTCTAAATTATCATAGCTCTAAAAACTGTGTGGCAAACACCGCAAAGCAGAACCTTTCACCAGCAGTGCTTTACTTATGGAGGGATCACAATTTTTGGGACTCAAGTTTGGTGTAGTTCAGCCAAATCCTATAGTGGCTGGATGACAGTTCCCGGCAGGAGCGTTAGAGAGAGTGGTGTTGATGGTTGTGGACACTTTGGATCTGGACGCTGGGAGGAAATTGGGTGTTGGAACTTGTCACATCAGTTTCCTTCCCACAGCAGACAGAATGAAAGACTGGTGTTGTACAGTAAGGCGAATTGGGCCGACGTCCAGGGTGCAACTGGACAAGTAGGGCCCTCTCCAGGGCAGGACTGCCTGCAGCAATGGCAACATGCCTGCCGCACCACAGCGCTGCCTCACGCCTCCCTATGCTGCTACTGTTCAACACCGTTTTCTTAGACTTGGGGTGATTTCTGCCTGTTCATCACAGCGCTGCCATCAATGTCGTGTTTGCTAATATCAACTGGAACCAACTGTGGGAAACACAGGACGCTGTAGAGCAGCTATTACTGTTCAAACATTTCACTGGGAACATATTAGATGCTGGAAAACCCAGAAAAACACGCCATGAATCACTTTTACATCTTAAATTTGGACAACAAAGAAACACAAGTCTGTAAAAACTCAAACTGAGATGCATGAAGATATTCTTACATGTCAGCATAGGTTAGACAGGGACTGTGTGTCTGTGTGTGTGTTTTGGACACCCTGTTCCTCCGTTCCTCCGTTCCACCGTTCCCACAGCGGGAAAGGAAAAGAAAACTTGTTAAACCAGACGAGGGGGGGTCATTTCTCAGCCACCTGTCTCCAACAGAAACACAAGAAATAGGGGTGTTTTTCCTGTTTACTTGAAGAAAAGAAGCACGAATCTGACTCACAATTCACAGCGGATGCTGCAGACTGTTTCCTGCATGTTCAACAAGCTGTACCGTGAATTGGTGTCCTTAAACCGCACTCAGCTCTCTCCTACTTATTGAATCTCTCCTCAACTGCCTCTTCTATTTTCCTCCTTCTCCATATGGGCTGAAACCACCCACCATCACTTAACCCAAACTGGCCTTATCGTGCCGCTCTCATACCCCTCTGACACTCCACGCTGATGGATTCAAAACTCTTCAGCCAGCTAATCCGTTTAGTATAAATAAAACCACTGGACTGTTGGGAGTGGAGGGAGACGGGGAGAACTTGTTGAGTGTGTTTTTTTGAGTGGGCAGCCGGTTGGGTGTGTTTCTGAGTGGGTGCCTGCGTGGGTGTTGGAGGTGACACCTGCGCTGACACAGCTGTCCATGAGCAGAAAGGGAAGGAGGGGGATGTCTGAGGAAGCTGGGCTGAGGAAGACTAAACAGGGTGTCTGTCTGAGGCGCAGGAAGCAACGGAGACGAATCTGTCAGTCATCGCACCTCTATTTGTGCTCTCTTAGTCCCTCTTTCTCACTCACACTCTCTCTCTCTCCCTCCCTCTCCAGGCAGGCTCAACCACAGCGAGCGGCAACATCCCAATGGTGCTCTGTGACGTGTGGAGGAGTAGGGGCATTACAGGGTGGGTGTGTGCGTCTTGATTTTGGTGAAACATTCAAAGACCCTTGTGATTGTTTAAAACCAAACCGCCTCTTTACACAAACCATTTTATCCCAGGCTACTTCAAAAGGCTTGTATTTTACATGATTTGATTTAACTCGGCTCCCGATCCCTCACGTAATCAAGTTTGATGATAAAGTGGTTCCTCCAGGGAACACAAATTTACAGCCGCGGCTGAAAAATGAGATGTATAAAAAGCTTTTCCTGCTGACTTGCTGTACCGTCTTATTGATTAAGGTGTTACAAGGGGCGCAGTGGAAGGGTTTATTTAAGTGTTTTGATGTGTTTATGATGCGCACTGGACAAAAGGCCAGGTCTAATGGGGCCACAGAGGGCTGCCAGCGCTAAAACAAACCCTCAGTCCTGGTGAGTAATGGGCCTGCTTGTGTACAAGCTGCCATCGTTTAGTCAGGAATTGCACCCCAGCGTAATGCTCATGGCAGATTTGGTTTGGGACTGGGCCAACTACTAGTAGGACATTGCTCTCCCCTTCGCTGTCTCACAAATGCATACACACATGCAAATGCAAACCACTAGTTTGTGTTTGTTTTTAGCAGACACGGTGCTGGAATCTAATCAGAGCCGAGGGTGATTCCCTACAAACCGCTTTCAAACTTTAGTAACAATCTGGGCATCATTTTTAATAAAGATCACGCTTGAGGCTTCATTAGGATCTCAGTGAGCTGATATTTGGCAGGCCCCCATGGAAAAACCCTAACTACAAGTCCCACTGTCCCTGCTGCAACACAGGAGAGCTCTAAAGCCGGTCTCTACCTCTGCACCACATGGAAAGCTTTGGGGTCCCCCTCCCCGCTCCTTTTTCCTCTCTCCTCCTTTCTCTCATTGTATCATCATCCTGGGCTCAGCTGTGTCTCAGCTGCACCCAGAGAACAAGGACCGTAAGCTTAAGATGATAACGTTTCTTCCATGATGTGATGTAGGTGAAGAACGAGAACAAAGAGAGTCGCTAAGAGACACATTAAATGCAGAAACAAAGGAGGGTGTTTAAAAAGTGAAAAAAAAAAAAAGTGGTGGTGGTGGGCGGGGGTGTCTGTTGTTCCACAGGACCAAAGGCCCGGTGGTTTCACTGGTGCATGCCTGATACAGATTGCTGAGGCTTTAAAGCTGCAATTATGGTAATAGGCCCAATTGCTGTGTAGTGAAGCTCTAAAGTGCTTCCATGTGTGTGCCATGCCCCAGAGACCCCGGGTTAGGAGAGAGCGGTGCAGCTCAGCAGCCTCCCCCCAGTAACCTGCAGAATAACCAAACACCACTAGGAGTCAAAATAAAGACTAATGGCCACCATGTCCTCAAGGCTCTCTGATTGGCTGCTGACGCAAACCAAAATAGAAGAAAAGCAAATAAATAACATGTTCTTACCTTATACACAGCAGAGAAACCTGCCATAAACTCTAATTGTACTTTTCTGTTATTGTTCCTGTGAGCAGTAGAGTCATGCTGGGTTGCAGGAAACTGTAAAGCTGTGCACCGATGTGCAACTGTCCACTTATCCTTCGAGCGTGTCCCTCTTTTGCCTTGTAAATATCTTGAGGACTCCAGAATACTCCTGCTTTAGACGGGATTTCTGGGAAAAGGTGTAATTTCTGTCTTGCTCCTTTGGAGGCAAACTTTTCCTACAGCAGTGCACCAAGAAAACAACGAAGAGATTAAATAGCATTTTTCAGACTGTAGTTTGGAAAGAGGCCGCGTTTAGTGGAATACCATGTTAATTCAGCCTGTAGCACAGGTGTCAGACTACAGAGGGAATTATTTCTCAGCATTTATCAAATACATTTAATGCTTGAATAAACCTGAGTCTCAAACTTGTTAGCTCTTAGTAAAATTGAAAGTGGGTCCAAATGTTGAGAAGTCTAATGGCTAAAACTAATCGCACAGGAGCAAATGGCACACTTGTTGGAGACTTCTTTGAGTTGTGGATGGTGTTCTAATGCAGTAGGTTGGTGTATATGATTAGTAGTAAAGCAGTGTGGCTCAGATGAGGTCCTTTTTCTACTAGTTTTGGACAAAAATGGAGCTGTGCTGCACAGAAAGTGCTTGTTAGAGACTCGGTGGTTTGAGTTATCTGTTGAGATAAAAACGTCCACCATGACTAAAGTTATATAACAGGTAAAGATAACACAGAGGAAACGGGGTGACTACAGATGAGTGAGTTGTATTCCAGCCAGCGTTTTTTAAGGAAAGTGCATTCACGTCTGTTTTTGTCTCGACTGTTATCGTCCCACTTTTCTACCAGAAATTCAAGTCCACCCACTCCGTGCTAGAAGAACATGAAAAAGATCGATCTTCCTCGGATTTGTTTGAAGACCCGAACACGTTAGAGTTGGTCTCTTTCCTCTTAAATTTATCCTCTCAAAGAGTTTCCGAGTAAGGCTGTTTTTTTGGAACCTGTTCCTAAACTAGCGCCAGAAATATGCTCTCAAATAAATATGAAGATCTCTCCCTCTCTCTCCTTAAGTAGCACCGGCATTTTTCTTCACTGCAACCAAAACATTTTGTCTGAACTCACGACCGTTCTTCCATACTCTCCCGTCGAGCTCCGAAACTATATTTAGCTCGATTCCTCAGGAGAGGCGATTGGCCGACAATAGGGGCATGACAGCTCTCTGTGGATGGCCAGGCCGTGATGTCAGAATGAGTCAAGGCTTCCCGAGGGGAATATCTGAGCTCTGGCCCTGCTCTGACGTCCACAGGTGGGCCTGTTCCCAGACAGGAAATGTAACGCTAGCAGAGAGCTGAGACAAAACATGAGCGCTGAGTTTAAAATTAGTTCATTCCTCGCGCTGCTGGCTATCAGACCATCACATGATGGAGAAGGTTGAGTGGAATACATGGGGATCTGGCGTGTTGTTGTTAGGCTGTCCACCTGCCCTTTGTGGCTTTACTCTGTTACTTCTGTCAGTGGGTTTTGATTAGCTTTGGATTGTATTTGATATCATTGTGTAAGCAATGCGCAGCACTCCCTGGAGCAAGCCTGCGGCTTTTGTTTCAGCAGATGGTGATAGATAGCCGTGCTGAGATGGAAAGAGCACATCGAAGGGCAGGGCAACAGCCTCTGACTAATGTCCCCTGTTTATTTGCAGCAGTTCGGTTCACGCTGGGATAAACACACTTGTATAAGGTCTCTCACACTTCCAACTTCCCCTCCGTTTCACACGCTCATCAGAGCCAGACACGCAAAGCTGAGCCCTCTTTTGAGAACAGCCGACCTAGGCTGGGGCATTCTTAAATGTGGAGTTGATCCCTGAGATGCTTGGCAACTTTTATATGGCAACTTTTACAACTTTACAATGGACAACATGAAAATATCACAAGTAATCCCTAGATCTCAGATTTCCAGTGAAAGAGCTGCACTTTCTGTATGTGTCCAGAAATAGCAGCTTCATGTAGGACACTGAAAGGAAATGGACTTCTGTGCGTGACACAGCCTGCACAGACTCTTTAGGAAGAGACTTTTTTTTTTTCTCAGCTTGTTTTTCTGAGTATAAGAACTCATGTTAAGCATCAAAGTGTATTCTTGACCTTCTTTTCCACTTGAGCATGTGGGGCGATGCTTAGGCACAGTAGAGCTTTGGGCTAAATGCTAATGTTACAATAGTAAATGCTTAGACTCACAGCGTCTGCAGTGGAGCGGCTGTAAAAAAAGAAAAAGAAAAAAAGGTGCATTTGTTGATGAAATAACAAACTTTGGACCGTGTGGCTCTGCAGCAGAGGCTGGTGAAGTTCTGAAATGTAATAATACACCTTATACCTTACCCCACAGTTGCTAGCTGGAAGGCCTGTTTTAATTTGTTCTCTATGAAAACCTGAAACCTTAAAAATGTGATGTGTAAGCACAAAACTGGCCTGGTCAGGTTGCCCAGAAGCTGTTAGCTCTTCTGACTAATAAGTGTGTGTGTGTGTGTGTGTGTGTGTGTGTGTGTGTGTGTGTGTGTGTGTGTGTGTGTGTGTGTGTGTGTGTGTGTGTGTGTGTGTGTGTGTGTGTGTGTGTGTGTGTGAGTGATGTATTTGCATTCAATAAGCATTTTTAAGGCTGATGGAAACCAAATCAAACTTTGCAATATTTCAAAAGTTTTATAAAAATGAGACCGGACAGAAACTTTAGTGTCTACACACCCACAAAGTTGATGAATGCAGGGAGACATGTTGTGTGTGTGGACACTCTTTTCAAACACACATGCACAAGCACACATCCACCAGCACACAATACTCTTCATCCATTACATCTGGCCTGGACCGGGCCAGACCATGTGAGTGTGGGGGCGTATTGGCAGACAGAAGGTGTTGGTAGGCAAATGCACTGCGAGAAAGTCAGGCAGAGTGAAGTGGGGAAAATAAAAGGAGAGACAGACATGGAAAGCCAGATGAGCCGACAGGACAGAGCGAGCATGTGTCTTAGAAGCGCACGACGCAGCAAGAAAAGGAGTCGGAGGAGAAATTCCCAAACAAGTGATCCAGCTGAGGGGGACGTTGCTGAAGGGAGAGACAGCGAAATGGATGGATGGACAGCAGAGAGACATGTGTGGATGTCATCTGGCCATCAGTCACGCAGGGAGAGGGGGGTGGTGGGGTGGGAGCTCCAGGGAGGACCTAGGGTGGAGGCTTGAAGCCTAATCCCAAAAACAGCTGTGTGTAGCAGGAGGGGGCTGGGCGGGTTGGATCTTGGGAGACGAGTTCTCTCTCATGGCCCATCACATCCTTTGACCTCCCCCCAGACGTCAGCAGCTCCTCGTTGGGCCTCAGTCGCTGTAACTCGGGCCCCTCTCTCTGCTCTCTGTGAAAGTGGCTCACCAGCGTGGCCTCATGTTTGACGCGCTCCCATGGACCCTCTGCAACCAAACCCGAAGCCCCTCTCCTGTGAAATCGCAGTAAATCACTCACACTTTCCATCAGTGGAGCTGCACATGAGCTGCTCTGTTCGTTTAAGCTGCAGCAGGAGACCTTTGTGAGAGCTGAGCCACACATGTCTGAGTGTAAGGAAATGTACTGTGCCTAAAATCACTTTCAAATAGATGTTTTTATTTTATTGGTAATTTAAAAAAATATATATTTTCAGATGATTGTCGCTTTTATTTTGGAAGCACATGAATGACAAAGTTAGAAATGTAACAAAGGGACCGCGTGCAGCGTTATTTCTTTCCAGGATTCTGATTGGCCAGCATGGCTGTCAGTTTGGGAGTATGTCCTTGCCTCTTCAGCATGCTCTTAACTGTGTTTACATTTTTCAGTTTCCACGTGAGTGCAGGAAAAATAACTTTTGTACATGTGGACTGCTGCAGAAACCCTGCAGAAAGAAAATAAATCCACAATAAATCTGCAGTATTCTTAATGTTTATCTTGATGAATTAATATTATTGAATTCACTTGCAACAGAGTTAACAAAGTTTTGCAGTTGATGTCTCCTTTTCAGTTTGAACTGTTTCTGAAAATGATTTATTGTTTTATTAACCAACAGCCTTGAAGTAAAAAATGCTCCATTTGCAGTGATGCATATTCTTTTCTTTGAGAAGGTGGAACCAGCTTAAATTATTGAGTGTTTGATGTCCAAACATTTAGTGAATTATTTCTCTGTAAATCAGCTAAATAGCGAGTTGTCTCAGCACTTTTTAAATAAGAGTCGGAGCAAAGTGGACTGATACTTGGTTGCTCTTTGCTGCATGTTGCAGAGAAGCACTTTAAGATGCTCGTAGAGTCCTCAAATAAATGTTGGAAAGACGTCTTTTTAAAAAAAAAAAAAAAAAAAAAATGCTGCTCTTTTCCCCTTTCTCCAGTCTGTTTGCTGGCAGCATACCAAGGATGACTTTCATCAGCGTGGGCGGTTTCATCTTCCTCGGAGCCTACGAGAAGGTCCGCCGCACTCTGCTATAGCAGCACGACCTGTGACTGTCCCGAGTCCTGACCCGACGGAGAGGACCAGAACAGCAGGGAAAGCGTCTCCGGAGGCAGAGGTCCCGGCACGCTGCTGTGCCCCGAGGGACGAGGTGCTCGGAGAAGAGTTGCTCACACGGTTGACCGCATTACCCAGGGTGCCGCGTTCCTCCTTATTGGCGGGTTGAGTTGATCAGCCGCTCAAACCAGCACAGTAGTTTGTGGAAATGAAGCTACACTGTATCATCCAAGACAGCAGAGTCATTGTAGGCAGCAGTGACTTTATGTTTAATGTATGTGTGAGTGAGTTGTGTTATTAAAACTGTCTCTTTGTATCTTTTGAGTGAGGTTTGTGTTTCCTTTGACTCCCTGTGGAATGTCCCTTCTTGGTTTAATGGTCATTTTAGTGTTTCATCTATGTTTTCTCCTCTCTATTAAACTAAGCCACCTGCTTTAAAGACCCACCGGAGACGCAGTAATATTTCACTATTGTTCCAATCCTGCTGGAACAAAACTGACCTCATCCACCTGAGCGAGCCGTGTTTTCTTCTTAGGAAACACTTTATTCAGTTAACAAGGCTTTCAGGTTATCAGAAGGTGTGTTCTACCAAAACCTGACCTACAGCCAGATCAGTTTCTGCTCCAATATACCAAATATTGTACAAGTACAACATTCGACAGCAGAGCTTTACAGGCCAGCATGTCTCCTGTTTCTCTTTTGCCTTTTTTTATTTCGGTCGCAGGTTAATAGAAGTCCTCATGATCGGCTTCACGGTTGCTCTGAGGTGCACTTATCTGAAGCTTGGTGTGATTCATTTCAGGGTTTTTTCTTGTACTTGAGTGTAATCAGTGTTTTGCACCTTTTTTAAACCCTCTGTATTTACCTTGATGAAGGTGCGTTTGACAATGATGCGCCTGTCTCACTGAGAGTTCTTGACTTGCTTCGATGTTTTTCTTACCCATGCAAACAGTTCTGTGATTGTGCACTTTGTCTTCTCTGGTCCTTCAGATCGTTTAGTGTTTCTGAGCTGACCAGCTCGTCGAGTCTTTTTAGGAATGCATCACATTTATGATTTGGCAACCCCTGAAGTTTTTGCTCTCTCTCGCTCTCTGATAGGTTTGAGGTTTTTCAGCCTAATGTCGGTCTCCTACACTACCGCCGTCAAATCAAACAGTCAAAATAAAAGATCAACCTGACTGGAAGGCATGAAACTGGTCAACATGTTTAAGTCGTGTATCTCGATGGTTATAAATTACTTGTGCTCCGTTTACTCGATGAGGCGTAGTCGCTGAAGGGGTCGGTATGCCAGATTTCACAAAGAAGCTTCATTTTCCGCTCTTTTATTTGTGCAGCTGGTTTTGATTTAGTTTCCTGAGGTTGTGAGATATCAGCACTTCAGTCCCAGAACTGAACCGATCTGCATGACTAGATCAAGCAGAGGTAAGCTCGTGCACATTTGACTCCATCTTTGATCTTGTTTATTGGAGCAGCAGTTTCCAACTCCTGCACCACAGAGCTGTTGTGCGACCAGGCCACGAGGACAAGATATAAGAAAAGTTTGGACTCATTAAGAGAATCTCTGGGTTTCATTTAATGGTTACGTGATGTGATTTCCTGTGCTTTCAAAACAAGAGGACAACTTAATACAAGATTTAAAAAGAAGACTCCAGTACATCTTATTGAAGGATTATTCAGCTGGCATATGGAAGAACAGTTAGGTATCGGTGTGTTTTCGGTGAGTTACTTTCTGTCATCCTTCAGCAAGTCTGTCTGGAAGGACAAAACCGGAGAGCTGGTAAATCCTGGCGGGAGCAGGGGGAGACGAATGGCCTCACAGGTGGGACTGTTTGTCATGCTGCTTGTCACTACGCTGTTGCACAACAATGGCCGGTGTGTGATTGGTGGAGGCCATGGCCAGGGGCACGTCAATCACCTGGTGACAAACGTCCATCTGGAATGCACATCCTGACCCTCAGTCAGACCCGACTCAATAGCAAATATTTTTAACAGCCCGCAGAAGGGAAAAAAAATGCCTGCTGTCTTTGGAGCTCCAAGGAGCCAAGAGACATTCCTGTTTGGAAGATTAGCTGTTTGTGTGTGTGTGTGTGTGTGTGTAGCTACTAGACTTCTTTGAAGATCAAGGGCTCTGGATTCCATGTCTTTGTGCATGCTCCATTTGAACTGATGACTTCTCCACAACCACTGTGACAGGAGAGCAGCGCTAAATGCTAACTCAGCTGTTTGCGATAATGTCGAAACAGCATCCTCCCTTTGTGTTTTTATGAGCAAGAAAACAAGGCCCGGCAATGGTAATAATAGCAAAATGGGATTTTATTAGACATTTCAATGCCATGTTAGACACTTCACTGTTTTAACTTTGACATTGGTACAACGGCTTCAGACAGTCTGCATCAATAAATTACTCAGTATATGAACTGCACCTTTGAGTCCCTTTTATCTACTGGGGTTTTTTTTTTTTTCCCAAAAAAAAAAAAAAAAGTTCTCCGTTTGGTCTTGCTGGTAAAAATCATCTCAGTAAGTGCTATCAGGTGTAACCAGAGGAGCATGTCCTCCAGCTTACCTTGATAAGGCCACTTGTTACAGAACACAGTTCAGCTTGAGGGGAGGGGGACGCACATTAGAAAATGCAAGTACCGATTGGTGACCCAGTGTATTCAGGGACCGTGACCATCGTGGGTGTTTGGTTAGAGCACATTTCACAAGCTTCCCTAATAGTTCACAGCAGCAAGCTGCACCTTTAGCTACGTCAGGCATGAATCATTACTCAGTGGCAGTGATTCAGGTGGAGTACTGGCCATTTTGCTCCTGAATGCACAACCCTCCCCCGGGATGTCGATCCATATTACAGCAGTAACACAATGACACATCATCATTCTGCATCTTTCGCTAAATTTGTAGCATTCAGATTTTAGGGGGGGGGGAATCGAGGCATCCGGCCAATTAAACGTCAAAAATTGCGGCCCTGGGTTATGAATGCGGCTGTAACTCGTGACAGGTGTCACGCAGTCGCACTGGGAGATTATTACTGGCTCTTGCAGCTTCCAAGTAACAGCTGTTAGCTGTTAGCAGCCACATGTGGTTGCAGATTTGTGCCAAAGTCACTTTCTGGGACAAATAAAGATTCAAACTTAAAGAGGACCTATTATGCTTATTACAGATCCCTCTCTCTATTTCTCGTATATTACTGGCATCAACTAGAGCAGCTTTTGCACGATTCACAGTTCAAAATAATTAATTATTTATGTTTTTATGCCGGGCCTTAGAGTAGCTCCCTCAGATCATCCTCTGAAACAAGCCAACCCCTGGCAAACAGAAGGACTTAACAGCAGGTGGGTGGAAACGGAGCAGTCTGAAGCCTGAGCTTTGGGCTCATAGGGATTACTTCAACACGCAGTGACCTCGTTATTTGAAAAAACTGGCTACATCTAATATGAGCATCCAACACTAACAGCATATTATATATAAAGGAAAAGCATAATAAGTCCTCTTTAAACATAAGAGATAGTCCCAGCCAGATCAGAGCAGCTCTGCAGTAATGTGTAGTATTGTGAAACAGGTGGAAGAGCCTTAAGGGTACAGTATGTACTGTTGACTTTAGTGCGTCAAGATAGGCGGAGTGTCTCCTCACACAGAGGAGGCTCCTGCATTCCTATCGGCAGATCGTGTACACAGTCTGCATGTTTATGAAGTGAGTATGAAAAAAAGTGCTTTAACCGACTGCTCGCTAGCATCCCACCTTGCATCCATGTAACATACCTAAATACTTAGCATCAAAGCGCTTCCTTCATACAATAACAGTGGATGTGAATTGTTTCTGTAAGGCCATAGCTGGCGGCGTTTGTCCAAAAAAAACCAAAACAAAACATTCAAGTGTGATCAAGTGTTTTGTCTGCCATAAAAAGTGTACCAGGATCTCTCACAGATATATGCTATTACAACTTGAGTTTTCTTTGATCATGCAATAAGGCACTGCAGCTGAAATGTTGGTAAGAGCTGAAAAAAAGGGGGGGGGTTCTTTTTTGTAAGAAAAATAAAAATACCATCACTCCTTTCTTTGCCATGCACATATATTTAAACACTCTTTTGTAAAAGTTATATAATATATAAGAAAACTCTTATGTACAGTTAAAAGTCCCAAAGGCATATTTCTCTTTTTTACCCTCTGCACATACATACTGTACATGATTCCCTACATTTACATGCTTCAAATGCAAGTCACATTTTTTTTTGTTTGTTTGTTTTTTTGGAGCTAGAATTTTTTAGCGGCCACCTCCCAAAGGAAGGTTTTTAACTATGTACAGCTGATACGCTCGGATGGGACGCCACCCACACAAGCTCCGCCTTCAAACTCCGGATGCCCCCCCACCTCATCCGTGTCCTCCCTGTCAGTTCAGCTCCAGGAGGCTCAGGGCTGTTTGCCTCGATATGAGGTAGCAGGTTATTTCCCAGTGCAAGAAAAAAAACTTAAAAAAAAGAAAAAAAAATCAGAAGTCCACATTTTGAGCTGCTAGTCACTGGCTCTCCTTCGAGAGGCGCTCTCATTCTGAGAGGCTCTGAGGGCGTGTCCATTGGACAGCAGAGTCTGCCTGAGTTCAGGCTCACAGTCAGTGTCGGTGCGTCCGTGGCTCGTCGAGCCGGCCAGCTTCACCGGCTTGTGGAAGGAGTCTTCCTGTGATGGAGAGCTCACCTTTTTCTGCCCTCCTCTGCTCACTGCTGAAACAGAGAAGAAAGGCAGAGTCACTGACACGACACATACAAAGACAAATATGTGTTCAGCTTTGGGAAAGTGAGGCAGCAGAGCGTGTGCCTAGAGCTGGGTTTGCATGTGGAGGTGAGAACTATAGTATTCAAAGGCCAATAGCACTGGTATAAATAAAGGAGCTGAATCCCAGAACAGGCCCGGGCCTGCATGAGCAGGAGGGAGAAGTCACTGCTGCTTTTTTTTTTTTGCTATTTTTGCTTTAGGTAGATATCCTGAGGGGCTCTGGGTGTGTAACTGTGATACACTTTCAGATGCCGGTAGGAGACAATCAATCAATCAACAATCACATTCGAAGATATTTGCAGAGAGAACTCCGTAATTGCTGCTAGCTTCTCTCTGGTATCACCTACTAAACGTGATATTCCTATGGGATAGTGCAGAGCTTTAAGAAGTGTAGTGGATCTATGGCATAAAGCTGCTGGCATTTGTTTTGCTGAGGGCTTTTCACCCCAAACATTAAAAGCACATTTAAACTCATTACATTAATCACCATACCTTTTCTGTCGTATTGGTTCAGCATTGTATTGTGGTTTTTTGGGAACGCTGATCCTTCAGAGTTCTTTCGGATCCTGTTGGGGGTGCCGTTGCAGAGCGGGCTTGTGTGTGACCCAGGATCATGCTGTTCCCGTGTGTGACAGTAAGAGTAGGGTGGTGGAATAAGCTGCTGCTGGTACTCCATGCCTGCAGCAGGACCAATCCCATGGGCCAGGTAGTCGGGATCTTTGGAGTAGCTGTTCCCATTCTCCATACAGTCTGTGCACAGCACCGCACCATCAAAACCTGCAGGCGGCCACAGAGAGAAAAATACGTGATTTGGAGGCAGAAAGTCAACAACTATGTGCCAGCATTGTGGTGAGGGTGTCTGCTGTGATTATTTTTAATACTGATCAAATACTGGTCATTCCAGAGCAGCAACACTCCTTTCATCATTATGCAACACACCAAGGGAAGTGGGAGAAACTGCTGGTTGTAGTGCAAACATTCGGAAGCAAAGAGTGAACTTTTAACGATACCTGTGGTGTCTACAACGTGTCCGTTGGGCTGAGGTCCACCGCCGGCCTCCACGCGGATGCACACATCCTGCCGCTCGGACAGAGTCCCCTGTGAGGAGAGGTAGCTGGATACGTCTGGATGAACAATCGTCTCATCTGGGACAGAAAAGAGGCAGACATCAGAGCCAGAACTGTGGCACACGTGCTCTTTTAGTATCTTCTTCTATTTTACATCAAATGTGTGTTTTTGAGCTCCACTCTGAGCTCACCTGTGTTGGTCACACTGCAGTCCTCGCTCTTTTTCCTCGTCTGGTAGATGATGCACACCCACACCAGCGATGTCACCACAATACTCGTAACCACAGCAATAACGATGATCCCTATAGTGACCGTGCTCGGGCCCGTCGGTGCGGTGCAAGCACTCCTGCGTTGAGTCACCACCAGCTGGCTGTGAGCACGCTCTGTGCCCAGGGTGTTGGACATTTGGCAGGTGTAGCGCCCCGCGTCCTCCAGCAAAGCAGAGCCGATGACCAGCAACTGGTTCCCTGGCGTGAAGTGGTGTCTGTCGGAGGGGCGCAGCGGCTGGTCGTTGCGCAGCCAGGTGATGCGTGGGGGCGGGCTGCCGAGGGCTTTGCACTGCAGCGCCACCGTGTCCCCGACTGCAACGCTGCGGTCCTCCAGGTCCTGGGCCAAGTGGGGTGTTTCTGTGGAAGAATGGGGTGATGGGTTTCTCGTAAAAGGCTGCAGGGTTTCTGAGGTCAGTGATTTCTTTTTTCCGTGGTGTCAGTGGTTCTATTTTTTTCTTTAGCATCGACTGTTCACTATATCAATTACAGACTGCTGGATTGTGGTGATTCAGTTGGACAGTCTGCATACAAACTGAGATGTCCAGCCACTGAAAGCTTATCTCTCTCCTAAGAATGATATTTATACAAATGCAATGCTGCTGAAGTCTAAAATCTCCTGAAACCTAAAACCTTTTTGACTGTGGCACCAACAACATTTCTGTTGGGGCAGAATCTTCTTCAGAGGACTTGTTTCCTTGGCGGCTTCATATTTTGGTGAACAGAGCACACTGGACTGAGTGATGGTGCGCATGTTAAGGGTGGCCTCTCCTCTCAGACTGAGCACTTCCCTTCACAGTGGGACGTACACAGATTAAGAGATCTCACTTAACCCACTTGAGTGGTCCTATCAATACTTTCTCCCTCCTTCTCTCTCTCTACTACCCCCTCAACTCTTTTTCTCTAAATCCCCTTTAACCACCTCCCCCCACATATCCACCACTGCTGTTCTTCTTTGGCTCCCATTTTGATCCCCCACCACTTTCTTTCAGACAGGGGCCCCTCGACTACCCCTCCTTCTCCGTCACTCAGACCAAAGCACTGCAAATTCAGCATGGAGGTATGGTAGCTTGCTACAGGATTCTGCATTGTTACGTGGGTTAATAACTCAACAACATGCAAATGTGATACTAACCCAGTATTTTAAATATAGAAACTGCCATTTGCGGGCCCTTTGTAGGCTCTCTGTGCAACAGTGGGTTGATTTGCTCAGTTCAAAGACAAAGGACAAAGATGAGCTATGTGCTGAGATGATTACAGGAGAGAAGCTCTGTTTTGTTTAACAGTGTAAAACAGCCAATAAACTGGGAGCACTGAGGCATGCAGTGAAGCAGCTATGACTGTCCCTCACACAGAGAGAGAGGAGGAGGGGGGTGGTAAATGCCTAACAAACACCCCTCTGTGAATCCCCCTCGATCCCCCAGCATCCCTCCTTTGACCCCTAACTTTGACCTCTAACCCCTGACCTGCAGCAAGGCCACAGCTGGCGAGAAAGCAAAATATAAAGATTCTCATTCTGCCTCGGACTGACCGATTCCCCAACCGAGCACCCAGCTATTTGCAAGCGCTCGGTTTTGAAACTGCTGGACTGCACAGCACGAGCCTAAGATGGGACAGTGTGCTGACATCACAGCTCTTACCCAGTACGGTGAGGGTCGCGTTGGCAGAGACCGTCCCCGCTGTGTTTTTGGCGGTGCAGCTGTACACGCCCATGTCTTCCGGCTTGACGTCCATGATGAAGAACACGTCATCGTCGGGCATGACGTGCATTCGGCGTTCGCGGGCGGCGGGGAAATCTGTGCCGCCGTCCTTCTGCCAGGCGATCTGAGGCGCCGGGTGTCCCTCTGCGGCGCACTCCAGCCTGGCGGTGTGGCCGGTTCGGATGGTGCTGTCCCTGGGAGTCTTCACAAAGGACGGCAGAACTATGGATGGAAAATCCGCAAAGTTCCTTCATTATTGGTGGACCAAAACAGTTTGACCTTTGATACAGACATATACTTTTGCTCAGTCTGCTCGAGCAGTTTCAGATAAGGAACTTCAACAGCAGTTGTAAAGGATCACAGAGCTGCTCATTCACTTTTCCAGCTGCTGCTGGCATTCAACTGAAGGAACTTCCAGTTAGAATAGCAGGAAGCCAAAACAACAGGCAGGAAAATAATTTTGACAAAGACAGAGTTCAGTTTGATTGGATTTTATATTGTTAGGTAAGCACCCTACAACCTTATAGGCAGAAAACATATGATCTGCTATGAGCAAGGAGCAACAGCGGCAGCTAAGAAGAAACCAGAGGTCTGATGGAGACTTTTTCACACTGCTTTTCTGCAGTTGGACAGTATTTATTCAGAGTTTGGTTCCCTGCCAGAGCGCAGACGAGATCAACCCTGTCAGCGATGACATGCAGCTAAATCAATTTGTTCCAAATACCAACCTAGGAGAGATGGACGCTCACAGAGAGAGAGAGGGGGAGAGACAGAGAGAGCGGACTTTACTGCAGAGAAAGAAGAACTCAGTGTGGGCCCACTTTTTCAAAATTGAGTTAAATATAAACAGATGAAACAATATGGAATCGTGGAAATTGTGTAATCAACACACACATCAGCCGAGATACTAGAGATTTCTCCTGCCCATCCGAACATGACACTGCATCACTAAAATTCTTCAATATTTCTCAGTTTCAGTAAATGAATAATCAATTTTTTTAAAAAAAGGAAATACATTTCTGTGATCACAATGACCCAACTTAAATAATCATACAGATGATGGTGACCATGATGAGAAGCCATTAACAACATACCATTGACGATGACCCGGGCCTTGCTCGAGTAGGTGGAGCCAAAGTGGTTGGTGATGATGCACTGGTAACGACCCTCGTGGGCAAAAGTGACATGGCGCAGGTGCAGGATTGTAGTGTACTCCATCACGCCTCCTCCTCCCGCTCCCGGCAAATCCGGTGTTGCACCCTGATGGTGAGCACGCACATGGGCATAGTTCTCCATTTCGGCGTTACGAAGGAGCTCCTGGTCCTTACGCCAGGCAAAGGTCATGGGGGAGGAACTGCTGCTGGCAGCTGTACAGGTGAGGCGAACATCACTACCGAGGACCGTCACTGTGGTTTCTGGCTGTACGGTGATCTGAGGCTTGGGGAGGTCATCTAAAAAGGCAACGGAGAAAGGACAGGAAGTTGGGTGTTAAAAACAAGACAGAAGAAGTGTGAGGGCAGTTATTTTAAAGGGACAGGGACAAATAAAACACACAAGAGCAGAGCTAAACAAAAACACCACCCAAATACGGGCAACTATGTAATCTTATGTATGTATGTAATCGATAAGCTGCCTGGGATTCATCTGTGCCTTGAATGCCTCTTGCTCATCACACGCAGCCACATAACCAGAGAATATGAACAGACACACACATATAACTCACCACACACAAAGCTGCTGGATGGGACCTCAAAGATGCTCTTTCCCTTCAAACTTTCGGGGTGGGCACAGGTGGCGTTGATAGCGGCCTGCAAACCGCGTGCCACCAACCACTCGGGCAACCAGTGGAGTTGGCAGTCACACAGCAAACTGTTGCTCTGAACGAGACTGGAGGAGATGGAAAAGAAAAGCACGTCACATGAATTGCATCTGTATTTCCTGCTGGCTGGCTCTGTAAGCATACGCTTCTGCACACAGAATGATCGGTGTTAAAACTCACAGGCTTTTGAGGTTCCTCATCTTACTGAAGGCATCGGGCTGAATGGAACGAATAGCGTTCTCCCCCAAGTTCCTGTAGACATTACACACCGTTTCATCAACCGTAAACAAATTAGTCATACCTACGCACACAATCTGACAACCTTTAAACCACAAATATCCAGATCTTTACTACCAGAATACACTCCAGCTTTTCCATCTCTCCCCACCCCTCATTTCACACAGTCCTGTGAAAAAGCTTATAGGAATTCCATCTCTTCTACGGAGCTCACCATATGCTCAGTAACTTTGCTCCCACGTGGAGACCCGGGAAAAAACGCCAAATTTGAGACTGTGCTAGGACGCTCACAAAACCCCCTTACATCTTCACCTCTTACAAAGATGCTAGCAACCTCCTCTCTGCCAGCTACTTTTGGCAACCCCAACCTTCCTTACACTCAGCCTTATTTCCCCTCCCACCTCCTCTCCCGTGGGATACTCACAGGTGTTCCAGGGTCTCCAAGCCAGAGAAGGCTCTTCTTGGCCACCGATTTGATCTTGTTTCCAAACAGAGTGCTGCCGTTTCCAAACATGAAGGGTGCCGATAGATTGGGGTGGGGGAGTGGGGGTTAAGAAGAGAGAGCGAGACAGGGAGAGAAGCACAATTAGCCAGGCTGAATCTGATAAGAGTGAGGCGGATTGAGGTATTGGAAATCTGAACTGTGTGGAGATTAGCCAAGAGGAAGGGTACGGGAGATTGAACGGGGAGGTGGGTGGGGGCACCTGGGCTCTGCGCTGCTGTTCAAAGACCACTTTTATCTTTATTAGAATCTAAAAGCAATGACCAGGCACGGCTGTGTGTGGACTGTTTTTTTTTTGTTCTTCCCTGCAGTGCTTGTAAGGACATGCGTGCAATCATTTGAGTGTCTGTTGAGCCAAGAATCTAGTTGCTTTTCCCTCCGATTTGGGGTCTTAATCCCCTTCACCTTCTCCCCCACTGCCACCTCCTCTCTCCTGTTGTAGCCTTCACTTCGCAGGAAGAGGAGACACGGCTGGCTGGCTCACAAAGAAGAGCCCAGTGTTCAAACTCGTCCACTTGTACACACAAACAAATGGCTGGCCTGTCGCACGGATGACCAGAGGGCTTCTTTGCCATTTTTGCATCTTTTGTTTTTGAAGGAATTAAATTAAGTTGAATCAAATCCAAAATCATCTTTTGAGCTGTAAGATCCACTTCCATCTCATGTGGTGGCATTCACAAGCTGCTTTAAAACATTTTTTAAAAAGGGAACTCGGTGCGTGTAATGGACACTTTGATGTCCGATTCTTTTCTTTTTTCTGCATCTCTTATTTTTTTTTCCCATGGCTTGCTTTGCCAGCGTTGGGATGCATCAGGCAGCTTCCAACAACGTCGTGACAAAAGGGGCAGGGTCAGGGGGCGGGGCTTGTGAGGCGTTTGATGTTTGATGACTGAATGCAGCCCTCAATTTCACCCTCTCTCGGTTCCTAACAACAGAGACTGGGAATGAGGGGATGAGAGGAGTGCAGCTATGGAGGCGAAATAGTAATAAGCCTATTGGGGAGGGAACCCCTGCCAGCTCAAAGAAAAGCCCTTTCTCTCCCTCTTTCTCTCATTCTTTCTTTCAGCAGTGCTCACACTGGGAACCATCTTGGCTGGACATCATCTTTTCATCCTGCAGGTTGATGATTGCTGCTCATTGCCAGAAACTTCACGCCCTCTAATTTCTCAACTCTCTAACTTCTGACATTGAACTTTGAAAACACTGATGAGTAATCCTGAACAAAAAAAAAACAAAAAAAAACTGATAAAAATGACTCATTTTTCCAGCCATTATCAGCACAGAGAACCCAGTTTGCCCATAGAAGCGTCAGGGAAACAATGAAATCACAAGATGAAAGCTAGAATGAACCGGCAGAGAAAGTGGCCTCCACAAAATGAGAGGAGGGGGGGAAATTACTTTTTTTCATGAGCAAGCACCTTGTTTGAAAAAATAAAATAAATGAAGAGGGGACCTTTTAAGCCATTGCTCAGTGTGAGCATGTTCTTTCTGCTAGAGAAGTGTGGGGTCCTCGACGGGGAGCAGCTGTCTCAAATTTCTAAACTCTACAGACTTGAACTAGAATGGCTTTGGGATGCAGGAAAATGATGGAGCTCGATGGCTGCCTATTCCGTGTTTTGTATTTTTGAAGAGAGCAGAAAGAATCCCACAATTGGTGGTAGGCCAGGACAGAGGGATGAAAAGGAGGGGGGACACTTACAGCTTGATGAGGCTGTCCAATCCAGAAAGGGCCCCGTTGGTGTCCTGCTATTGTGCCTGAGATGTCGTTATGGTCCAGCTCCCTGTGGAGAACGAGAGAAAGAGGAGAATAAGAACGAGGGAAGGCTGGGAGGAAGAGGAGAGGAGAGGAAACAGGGACAGGGCCGGCCAGCGCTGAAGCGTTTCACAGCCCTGGCAGAAGCTGCTCTGGAAGTCACAGGTTACCCCCTTCACCCAAGCTCCCTCCCACTGCCATGCTCCCCCCTCCTCTGCACCTGGCCTTAAGAGCCCCTCTGCCACTCTGCTCTGCCAACCAAGCGCATTCTTTCCTTAGAGAGGTGGAGAAGCAGTGTGCAGTGTGAATACGTGTGCATGTGCATTGGTAAGTCGAGGCAAACCCCAGCGCGGGGAAACATGTATGATTCATGATGGCATGGAGGGACTGGCGAGAAACACAATGCCCTGTGAGAAGCCAGACAGTTGGGACTGTAAGTCCAATGCTGGCAAGTATGGTACAGCCAAGAGTGCTGATGGGGTTAGCGGCCAAGCTTAGTCATGGCCAGACAAAGACAGAAGAGATTCAGTGAACAAAAGTTGGGGGTTTCCGAACACTTGATGAATGCTTCTGCATCCTTCTGCTAAAGAACTACCTCTTTTGGTGAAGTCATAGCTGCTCAGGAGCCACCACTCCACCCTGCTGCACGGTGATCAAAAAGAAAAGCAACAGAGTCTGAGAACTTCTCTGAGCCATTAAAAGACGTTCCTCAAACTTGGGAAAGGCCTTCAGGGTTAATGGTCAGCCTCCCCCTCCACTACCACCACAATAACAGCCTCCACTCCTCCTCCCATTTGTTTTCCAAGCCTCTCTTATCCCCTTTTGGTTCTTTTCACATTTTGCTGACCACTGTCTTAGTTTGACTGGACTGGAGCTGCCAATTTCCTACTCTTTCTGGCTGGACTGGATGTTAAAGGCTATTGCCTTGTTAAAGCAAGGGCAGTGGTGGGGGCTGCAGAGCGGAGAGACGAAGCATGGAAAAGGGGGCCCCGATGAGCCAACGACCCCTGTGGCCGAATTAGAGGGCAGGCTGGCTTGTTTGGAGCTTTCACACCCCGTTTCAGGCTCCAGCCCCATGCCAGCACAATCAGCAGCTCAGGCCCAATTAAAGCTCCCCCGGCTCCTTTTCAGGGCCCAGGCTATGCGTGTCCTCCCCACCGCTGATTAGATTAGGCCTGCCTCAAAGACGCAGAGCAGGAGCGGGACAAGAAAAGGAGAAACAGAAAAAGAAATATCGAAATCGAGGCCGATTATGTGTATTGTGGGATGTCGTAAAGAGATGACAGAACACACTTAGAATAACAGAGAGGAAGAAATGGGCATTAAGGGGGCTTTGAAAGTGTGCAGCCAAATGAAGCAAAGCGACTAATTAAACACAAGAAAGAAAAACATGAGAAGGGCTGGAGATATGGCAGTGAAAGCTCTCTGTTCCACCCTCTACACTTCCCTCTGTAGCTAGTTATCTAGCACCCAGTGTGCCAGCAGAGGGAGAAGCCTTGTGTGCCTTGGCTTCTGACCCCGCTGTCAGAGAGCCTTTCTAGCAAGCTCTGGCATTGCTCTCCTCCCTGGCTCTCTCTCTCTGTGAACAGCTCAGCCAAGAAGACCTTGGTTAGAGACCAAGACCCCCAAGTCTTTCTGCTGGATTTATCCACCGGCTTTCTCCCTATGGTTCTCTCCTTTTCTTTCATTGGGCTTTTTGTGCACATGGGGGACCCTCTGTCTTTATTCATGTCTTCAAAAAAAAAGCAAGGAAGGATCTCAAGGGAGCTGAGTAACACAAAACCCTTTTAGATCCAAGATTGTTGGTTGTTTGGAGACAAAACAAAAACCCCCAAACAAAACTAAAGTAACCAAGTGAGAAAAGGCACGACAAAGTAAGAAGTTGCTGCAGAAACCGCGACAACAGACACCTCGCAAAAGACATGAATGCAAATGAGAGTAAACCCTCATTGAAAATTAACAGTTCCCTCTTTCTTAAGTGAAATGAAGGGACTTCGCAAGCCTAGTTATCAAATGTCACGCAGGCAAAACCAAAATTAAGCATCTCAATTTTCACTGCTCCCAAGTGGCACATCTTACCCTTATGGTCAGCAGGGGCAGAAACATAATGAGTGGGTTGTTAGGGGGGCGTTTGGGGCTTGGTAATGGTGGTTGGGGGGGGCTGGTGTACTTACAGGATGCGTAAAGCCTTGAGGCCTCTGAAGGCTCCTTCATTGATGTGGCTGATAGAGTTGTGGCCCAGCCGGAGGGTGTGGAGATCCCCAAGCACAGCCAGACTTCCTTCATCCAGACGAGTTAAGTTGTTGTATGACAAATTCCTGGAGAGAGAAGAGAGGAATAGAGACCAAAAAATAGGACAGAGGCAGACACAGGTAGAGAGAAAGAGGGAAACCAGAAAAGACAGAAAAATGTTCTGTGTGAGGTCTGGAAGGAGATGACAGGTTGGCAGACCACTGAGACTGCTCACGACATCATTATACTTTGGTTTCATAGCTGATTCAATGTCTATTTGCCACTCCGTGATGTGTTTTTCCATTGTACAGTTTTCCACACCACATGATGTTAACAGAGAATGGATTTAGCAGAACGGAGAGCTTAAGAGAGCTGCGAACCATCTGACAGGGGGAAAAAAAAAAAGAAATTCTGGGCCGGGACTTGACATCCCTACAACCTCTGTTTATAAGACTGCTTAAGCATGTGGTAAACCCCAGGGGAATAAACTGTCATTTGTGTCCTGCACCCCTCAAAATATTACGTATTTTCACATCTATCCTCTAAATCTTTTCTGTTCTATTAAAGGCCATATATACAAGTGGGGTGTCAATACTGCGTGGGTTTCTGAGGAATTTCACTTGTTTTAGGAATGTGGAGAGACGGCTTATTTGCAATTTATAAACAAGTGAAACTACAGGCTAGAAGAGAATGCTTCTTCTTTTCATGATTTGTATATAATACTACATGGCAAATCCTGATTACAAATGATAATAAATCCTATAATGGTACCTTTCAAACAGTGTTCAAAGGCAGTATTGTGTATTTTATTGCCCTCTCTGCAGCCCTCTCTGTCTGTCTCAGGTTTGCTTGACTGGTCATGTGTGCAGAGATTCTCCCTGATGATCAGTTCAGCCCCTCGCATTGGGAATGCAATAACAGACTTCTCATAAAGATGAGTCAGTCACTTCCATCAGCCGCGAGGGTCACCATAACCCCAGGTAATAAAATCATATAACTGGTGAATGGTGCGGTGCTGGGAGGCTGATTCAGGAACAGTGCTGGGAGCGTGCAGGAAACAGCACTGAGATACACAGAGCAAACTAGCATGATCACCATCTACCACTTTATCCATTCTGACTGTTACACATAAACAAACATGGGCGTCCACAGATTGCTCCGGCTACCTCATAGTTAGCAACGCCTCAGCTGAGCGAAGCACTTTAAAGCGGCATTACGACAGTCGTGTCAACATTACAGGAAAGACTCTCAGATAATAACTCGGTAGACAAAGGCAATGAAGGTGATCCTTCAGTGTAATCACCCACAACACAACAATCGGAGGATTACACGCAGGCTTGCCAAAACCCCGCGCTACAGAATGGAACACAAAAACTCTTGTCGAAGGGCTTGAGTGCTGTTGAGCCCAGCTCTGCCATTACTGGGATAAACAGGCTTATCCTGTGGAATACCGTGGTAAGCGGTCGTTGAGTGTTAAAACAAAATGTCAGTTGACTCTGGGGAAGAGAGATGATGATGATATGGGTGGCAGCTCGAGAGAGTTGAGTCTCAGGCTTTAAGAATCCAAATTTGAATGCACGGTTAGTGTTAGTGGAAACTTAAAAGGACCTAACGTTTAATATTTGTTGAAGTAAACTGCAGTGATATATATATCACTATTTGTCATTATGAAGCCAGGTTTTTGGATATCAAACCCCTCTCTGGTGTAAGGTTTTTGCGGATACATCTAGCACAAGAGTATGTGTTCGGGCTAATTTAAATGCTGGTACTCACAGCTCTCTTAGCCTCTGGCAGAACTTCCACCCATCAGGATTGATGCGTGCTATGGAGTTGTTACTTAGGAATAGCTGCTGAAGGGAAGTCAGGCCATAAAGCGAGCCACTGTTCACCTCCGATGTCAGGCTGTTGTAGTCCAGGTGGCTGCATGAGACAGATTTTAAGAGAGAAAAAAAGTATACTGCAGCTGAGAATCTGCAGATCTTAAAGTGCTATGACTGTAGCATGAAATTGCCAAATTGATGTTTATATTCACACAAACACTCAAATGTTGGCTGCCTCTGCATATTCCAGTTTAATTATTGTGTTTAATAACAGTTATCTTTTTTTTTAAAGGGTCAGCATGACATAGTTCAAATTTAATCCTTTGGTAAAGTAAAAATGTAATACCAATTAATTTTAATTTTAAAGGAAATCTAATTCACAAATGGAAATGTGAAAAACAAATGCAACACCAAACCTAGGTTTTCCCTCATTTATTGTTCGTAGGGGTGTGTTGAGATTCCCTGTAGAGTGCAATAGATTTTCAATTTAATTGAGTATCCATTCCCTCTCAGCATACTCAGTATTGTCTTTTCTATCACCGAGGACAGCAAAAATAATGCCCAGTTGGTGGAGCCCTAAGCAATTG